>OY982581.1:16855358-16879352 GCA_963859945.1 Euplagia quadripunctaria
ATTGTAGTGTCTTCTGTCTCTTGACAGAATCTACATATTGTGTTCTCGCTCAACTTTAGGTTGAACATATGTTTGTTCAGTTTGAAGTGTCCGGTGAGGACTCTTGTTACTGCACAGGTTTTGTATCCTAAGAGCTCTAAAAGTTCTTTTGGATACTTTATTATCATAGCCCGTTATAAACGCTTTCGAGTGTCTTAGACCAGTCGTGGTCTTCCATATCTTAATAGCCAATGATGTATATTGGGTGTTTATGATTGAATATGCTCGCTGTTTGCTAATGCCGCAGAATGGTTCTGGGCCATGCTGTCGGTTGGCTGCACCGGCTTTGGCGTGTTCATCGGCTTTTTCGTTGCCATCGATGCCTGAATGGCCTGGTACCCATCTTAATGTAATTTTGTTTGATTGCCCCAGTGTGTTCAGGTTTTTATTGCAAATTTGAATTAGCTTTGAGCTAGTCTCAAAATTGTATGCGATCACGTAACAGGCATTACATATCTCTGAATTGTCTGACGTTTCGACCAGGTTGCACTGGCCGTGGTCACAGGCTGACTGCTATGTAATACCATATCCATCGTAACTATTGTTTAAAAAAGAGGCTCAGCACAGTTTGACAGAGTTCACAATCACAAATCTTAAATAATTCTTTTAAAAAAAAAACGACTTCAACAAAAAAACTATTCCATAAAAGACTTATATATAATTTTCTCATGGATGCTATTGTCAGAACTGGACCAAATTGAAATGGGACCACACGGGAAGCACCAGCTTTCAAATAAAAAAAGAATCATCAAAATCGGTTCACCCAGTCGAAAGTTCTGAGGTTACAAACATAAAAAAAAAAAAAACATACAGTCGAATTGAGAACCTCCTCCTTTTTTGAAGTCGGTTAAAAAGAAGTTCAGCACAGTTTGAAAGACTTCACAATCACAAATCTTAAAAAAAATATAGTGATCTGTGGGGTCAACTTTCATCGCAATGTTTCACTTTACCGTTTTGACTAGTGATCATATTCATAAGCCAATCTTAAATTTATATATATTAACTGTAGGCCTATTAGTATATTTAAATTTATAGAGTTTTGCAAACTTTACATTACACACATATTACCTATAATCACTTATCAGGCTGAGCATGATTCAGAAACTCTTTGATCGAACGAAAAAATACATTTTGCAAAAGCCACTCACTGAAACATGGCACAAACTTTTTCAGGGGCAATACCCTGACATGATCTGGTCATAAAACGTACATATCGTAACAATTTCTTTGCAATTTAGTGCATCTAGGAAACATGTTTGGTACTCATTTATTTGCAGCTTTAATATTTAAATATACCTGCTTAAATATTTCAGGATGCTGTTTAATCAATTTCAGAAACTCTAGTAGATAACGGCAGGTTAGAGGAAGCTAAGCATAGCTAGCTGGTTCTAGAGCACGAAAAAAACATACATAGATACATACCTAAATAGACATAAATTTCAGGAACATAGGACATAGCGCTATCTAAGCCCAAACTAACCATAGATTGTATTAAAGAGGATTATTATTATTTAGATACTTTATTTTTTTTTGTAAATTCATTATTATTTTTTTGTTACTTAGACTCCTTATATTGTACATCGCAGCCTCTCTGTTGACCTGTTTCTCTATCCATTCAATGCTTGCCTGGAAGAGATCGCAAATTGCGATAAGGTCAACATTAGCTTGTTGCCGATGCTGTCTTAATCTCACTGAGGACCAGTTTAAAAAACCCTCAACGTCTACAAAAGGTCTGTATCAGGTATAAATTTGGCTTACGTAAATATGACCACATTTCTGAATTTCGTATTAAGCTCAAGTGGCTCCCTATATGGCTGAAATGCTCATATTATCTCCCTACTTGTAACCTTGTACCTTGTAACCTTAACTTAATTATGTACAACTCTGTTTTAAGCCCGTATACATGTGTATGAGATCAAAATAAAATTGTTTGTTTCTTTCTCTTTCTCAAAGAACGTTTCGAGTTCCTAAATGAAACACATGCGAGGCACCTAAGGTCATCGGAAAACCAATCCACAAATTTCCTCCACATATCTTTTAAAGTCCATGCAAGCCTGTGGAATGCTTTGCCTGAAACTGTAATACGTGTTCAATCCCTAAAGATTTTTAAAAGTTGGTAACTGATCACTATCTGGCCTTATAGTTAGGGATTGTCCATTAATCACGTGAGGCTCAAAAGGATGGGATGGGTTCGGAAAAAATCACGAAATATCACAAGAGGGAGGGGGGGGGGGGGGGTGTAGTGAGATATCGCATATATTAATTTTTTCGTAGAACGCGCGATTATATCTGTATTCAAAGATAATGTTTTTAAAATTTTGAATATACTATGAACAAAAAATACACCGTGATTTTAGCTAGGGGGGTCGGGGTTAGTCTAAAACCTCAACTCAACCATCACTAGGGGGGAGGGGGAGTTAAAAAGATGCTAAAAAACATCACGTGATTAATGGACAACCCCTTACATACATAGGCACTAGTCTGTCGCATTTGTCCATCTATTCTTAAGGGTGCCTGGAAGAAATCGCATCCAGTGATAAGACCGCCGAGTATCCAATCTTTCTCTTTTATGTGTACAATAAAATATGGTGCACAATAAAATATTATAACCTATTATTTTGTTTACAATGAATATATCTATCTGAATATAGAAAATAACCAGGCCAATGAAATTAGGCATTTTTATTCAAAAAAATATTTGCACTGAATGCGAATCGAACCCAAGACCTCCGACGCTGCAGTGCTTGGTCTACCACCAAGCCACATAGATCTATATACTTCACATATACAGTAAATATTATTATGTGAAGTACATAAAAGTTACATAGTTACGGGGGGCGGTGAGTCGTCAATTTTCAGGAGTCATTGACTCCTTGGGGCGAATGAACCTCATATTGTTACTGTGTTTATCAACGGCTGTAGCAAACACCCTTACTATGTAAATAATATAGAAGAAAATATACATGCATATCAAACTATTAATAAAAATTGTATTAATATAGGGCTGGCAACTTTTAGTAATTTTGTTGGTGTTGCCAACGTATAAAGTGACCATAGATAGATAGATAAACTCTTTATTGTACAAAAACATACCAAATGATATAAAACAGTATACAGAATGTATTTAAAAAAGGAATACTTATTTATTCGTGGGAGAGCCATGCTTCGGTACGTATGGGCCGGCTCGACCGGAGTGATACCACGGCCTCACAGAAAACCGGCAGTAAAGCGATGATTTCATTTGTTTTTCGCCAATTGAGTGAGACTCTCCCCCCCTTCCCCCCTCCTCCCCTCCCTCATTCCTACTCCTCCTCTTCCCCCTTCTCCTACTCCCACCTTAAAGGCCGGCAACACACTTGTGACTTTTGAGTTGTAGGTGCCCATGGCGACGCGTAGTCACTTACCATCAGGTGACCCGCCTGCTCGTTTGCCCCCCCTATAATATTTGAAAAAACATTAATCACTGAAAGGGCATGTCTCTAGCATGCAGTTACAATATTTTTTTTTTTAAAACGTTCCGTTTACAAGTTATGACTGTTGAATTTCTGGGTATTTTTATTTCGGTTTCTCATAAAAGCAGTTCTCATAAAAGCAGGTGGAAGTGTAAACTTAAAGATTTTAAACCGTACGTACTTTTTATTTTGGAACTATTCACTCAGTTATTGAGAAAATTCATAAAAACCAACTAACTTCGAATTCAGTTTTTATAGTTTTTTTTTGCAGCGGAATGAAAAATTCCAAAATAAAAAAATATGTAAGTACCATTTAAAATCTGTAACTTTACATATTCCACCTGCTTTTATCTAAAATGGAGGCAAAAAATACCTGGAAATTCAAACGGTCATAACTTGCAAACGGATAGTTTTTTTTTGCAAAAATTCTTATTGTAACTGCATGCTAGAGTCATGCCCTTTCAGTGATTTAAGTAAGTACCTTTTTCATATACACCCTGTATAGATATTCTTACTAACTAAAAGTAGAGACCTTGTGCAATTAGCGGCCTTATCGCGCTCTGCGATCTTTTCCAGGCAACCATTCGATGGAACGAGAGTATATGTATGACAAGAGGAGTTAGAGTATAATTAAGTCACGATGACAGGTTTAATAAATTAGGTAATAATCATATATTGAAAATTTAAAATACCCCCGACTCGAAAATCCCTTCAACGATTTCAAAAGAGCTGATGATCTTCGAACGGCTGAACAGATTTTCTTGAATTATATCTAAGAACAGAGGTCAAGAACCTTCTCACCTTTGATAGTAATAATCTTGCCTTCATGAAGAAAATTAGTCCAATTCTTGTCGTTATGCTATGTATGTAGGTGTTACATATATAAGTTCATTCAAGAGAAAATTATATGTGTGGGTGGAAGACACTTGCGTCTGCGGCTACTCTTGTGCGATTTATTTTTTATTATAAAAATTATTATCCTATCTTTTACTACCTCTTTGGTGCCATTGCGTGACCTGGAAATTATCCCTACGGTCCTGAGATCCTGGATGAGATTAAATGATGGGGAAAAAAACAGAGAAGGTGAAATATTTCTGTTTAATAAATGTTTAAAGAAACGAATCGTTATCCGCAATTTCATACGTAATGATGGCCAGTATTCCGCTCCTTAGGGTCACAGCGTGAAAATAAATTAAATAGCCTTTTTTGTGCGTGTGGAAACTCCCTCGGGCCATCACCCCACCGGGATTTTCTGTAGGAATGTGTGTCAGAATCGAACCGACTAAAAACACAGGGTATGCCGTACTGCACCTGAAATAGGATAGATAGATAGAATAGGATCCGGGAATAGCTTTTATTAAGACATCCATACCACCCCTAGCGCCTGCCCGCAAAAGCATGGGCACCACCTCCAGGTAAAACCTCTCAATTAGGCGACGTCCAGGCACACGCAGACGCCGTGCCTGGACCAACCGAGTAACCGAAGAAAGATGGCCTCCTCTTCGTACTAATATTAGCCGTTGGTGATGACGCCTCCATATACAACGGAGGGATTCATTGCCCATATTTCCAGGGTGCGCATGGAGGTTTTCAGGATAGCACCCCGAAGTTAAATAGCCTCATATAACCTTCCTTGGTTGGCCTTTCAAATGCGAAAATTCCTGGAATTCGCAGACAGATTCGAAGCATTCTTTTTGTGTGAGGAACCCTGTTTTCAGGAGGGTTATAACCTTTTCGCGACATGATATATTACGATATCTCGACACGACCCACGCGTATAGAAAAGAGAATATTATAATACTGAGGAAATTAATCATTTCGATGGAGTTATCTCAGGATCTTTCTTTAGAAAAATTATAGGCGTTTAACACATCGCTATTTGTACCCAAACTAAGCATTTTTTTCATTTTTTTTTATGGGATAGGGGGCAAACGAACAGACGCGTCACCCCTGAGGGTAAATGACTACCGCCGCCCATGGACACTTGCAACTCAAGAGTCACAAGTGTGTTGCCAGGCTTTATTGTGGGAGTAAGGGAATAAGGTGAGGGGGGTTTGGGCCTCCGTAAATTGGCATAGTTTGTACATACCTACCTATATACATTTTTTTTGTACATACATATATAGAAACACCGAGACCAATGCAAATAGACATACATGCATACAAATATTTTGCACTGAGCGGGAATCGACCTCTGACGTTGCAGTTAAACGCTCATCACTTCAGCAATAGGACACCCACTGCTGGACATAGGGCTGCCTCAATGACTTCCTAGAAGACCGGTTTCCTTGTTACATTAGTAATGATAATAATAATAAGCGGTGGGACACTATTTTTTTATATTTTTAAATATATTTTGTTTTTTTTTATTGTATATTTAAAAATGTAATTTATATGTTTATGAAATAAATGAAGATAATAATAATAAAAAAACTGTCAGTCGTAGGACTGCACGTCAGAAGTGAAAACATAACTTACACATCTGTCATCTGAGCGTGACGATCACGACGAACGACGACGAGCTTTAAACGTCACATTAGCAGATTGGTGAAATTAATTAATAAGGAGCTGACAGAACTCAATGTTTAGATTAGCGCCCTCTAGTGGATCTATGTATGTATTATTTGCGTGACAGTCAAGAGTTCAGTGCTTTTCCCCCATACCAAAAGTTTCCCAACGTGCCTAAAGAATAAGTAATTGTGAGTTGCCGATCAGGAGTGTTCAATTTTGAAGAAAGTGATACCATCTACTAGTGACATCCATCAAACTGACGTTCGGACGAAATTTTGGATAAAGGTTTTCGCTATTGAGCACTATAGGCGTTATAAATTTTCACCTTAATTACAATTATGTTTTTGTTTATTTACATTACCATATGAAATGCGCACACAATAAGTACTGTATAGAACTATATTTTTAAAGATTAATTAATAAGCTGACAGAAACTCAATGTTTAGATTAGCGCCCTCTAGTGGATCTATATATGTATGTATTATGAACGTGACAGTGCGCATTCAATGCTTTTTCCCCATAGTAAAAGTGCACAACTTGCCTAAAGAAGTTTTCACTTCAAAAACTTGAGACTCCTCACACACGACCGTGTGATCCCAAACTAGGCAGAGCGTGTACTATGGTAACTAGACTGCTGATAAATATTACTATACTTATATATTACCAAATACATACATATTATTGATAAATTACACCCATACATAGAACAAATGATCATGTTCATCACAAAATTATTTGTCATGTGTGGGAATCGAACCCACGACCTCTGGCTTAGCAGTCGAGATCATTAACCGCTAGACTCATCAAATCAATTCAACATCAATGATTCATCGTTATTAACAAATGTTGGATTGTGCACGGTCATGCTGACTGATGACAATCATGAGCCAAAGGTCGCTAAAAAAAAAAAAAAAAAAATTCTATCCGTTTACAAGTTATGACCGTTTGAATTTACAGGTATTTTTTTAACTACGTTTCTCATAAAAGCAGATGGAACGTGTAAAGTTAAAGATTTTTTTACTTACACTTTAATTACTTATTATAAAACACTTTGGCGAAGATTCACATTAATTTTCAATTGAGATATAAATTATAACTCGCCCGTCTTTATTACGCTTCAATTCTACTCGGAAATTAAAAAGAAAGCAACTGCATTCTGTAGCAGCGCGTGTTTGCTAATGACCATGGTCCTTTCATATATGTTCTTGGTCCTAGCGCACTGCCTAATTAGATTAACTTTTTAAGTTTTGTAGCAATAAGTTAGCAATATTCACAATGGCCAGACAATGTCATAAATAACGAACTTTGTATAAGTATCAAATCAAATCAATATTTATTTGCGAACCAAGTGTCCATAAATGGTCTTATTATAACTATTTGTCTCAACTTAGTAGCCTTTTACGGGCATTGCAAATTTGAGAGAAAATATACAAAAAGGATTATTAAATACAAGCATTAAAGAAAAATTACATTAATGAATGAATAATATTATGTAGTATGATAATTTAACAATATTAAATCATGCAAAACCCATTAACTTAGTATATCAGCGTAGTGTACTAAGTTTATGCAAAATACAAAGCGATTTATGACATTTTACATCGACACATATTCTTACCAAAACCGTTTTTTCCTTTTTTAGAATTCAAAGTATTCATCACACAGCCCGATTTGACATAAAATTCATATTGACCGGGCATTATAAATAGTGCAACGTTTAATCACTTGGTCCATAAAATATGCACGAAATGCTTCAGTCTTTTCTTTTTTATTAGTTTCTTTTTCAGATAAACTGAATATTTCATTTGTAATTTTTGTTTCAGGGTGTGATTCCAGTTACTGTATCGTTAAAATTGTGGAAACAGTAATGTCCACAAGTGTATATTATACCTTTTTACCGCTTCAGTCCTTTTAAAATCTTATAAAATCCATACACTGGTTCTCTAGTATAAAAATATATAAATACAATTAAATAACTCAAAATCATAAATACAACATTTGATACTGTTGCAAGATTAAATTTAAGAAAATATTAAGAATAATGCAATATTTTTAAATCTTGCACACTATCACTCTCTTTTTAACGCCAGTCCTTCCGAAGTATAATGAAAATTAATTATCACTTATTTAAACGGTGAAGGAAAAAAATCGTCAGGAAACACTGAACGCGTCTGAACAACGATATGTTCTACAACGTTATTAATCTCGTACTGGAGTCGTGGATAATGGCGCTCTATCGTCTCTGCTCACCCCGGGAATAGGGCGTGAGCCTATGTATTATGTATGGTAGAAAGCCTGTGTGCAGAACACACAGTTTGGGACAGTTTATAGACAACGTTGATATTATTGTTCTCATTAAATCTAACCACACTCAGTCTGATGATGTATATGTAACTCACGTATAGAAATTGAGAGAACAAAAAAAATACCGTTGTACTTATACTTCTAATATTTACCAGTGTTTAAAATATCGCCAATGTTACTGTAACGATTTAAAAAACATTGTCAGTTTCTATAAAATCTCGCGACTGTGTAACTTATAATTTAATGCTAAATAACTTATAAATACTGTTTTTTTTTTCAATGCGGGTGAAAATATCGCTGATAACTGTTCTGATCAACCATAATCAAGTGTTTTTTTATCGGAAACGGGTATTTCTATTATATTGCTACTCAAGTTACCGGTATCACTGTCTGAGTCTTAATATTTAACAATACCGGTATCCAAATAACCGTTATTGGTAAAGTACAAGATTTTATAGAAAGGTGTAATCATAATTTAAGGTTGTATAGTTAGATGATCCGTGGGTGACGTGAAACGTAGACGGTTCTGGGAAAAATATGTAATTTTTAATATTTAACCTTATTTTGAAACTAGAAATATGAACTTGAAAACTTACCGCTAAAAGTATTTTTTAGGTAAGAGAAAAGACCAACATCAATTAATCTGTCTGTAATAAATACTAATGATGTTGATAGCATATTCGGATTTGTCCGGACATGTCCGTATAAGAACAAAATAAATAAAATAATAGTTGATAGATAGGGAGGCAGCAGTGGACGGCGATAGAAAATTAATAAAACATATAAGGAAATGCGTTTTCTGAGGAGAAACAAAATTATATATTTTTATTACAATCCAAATTTTTATCACGTGACTCAACTATTTATCGGCTGTACATAACGGCCTAAAATATGACTGTACCTTTCTGTACACTGTTTATCAGACAAATAGGTTCTATGTTTCTCGAGTTACGTGCTCATTTAACGTATTCGTGGCAACGCAACGCAACAACTGTAGAGAGACAGTACTGACACATACATGTTGCAGTTTTTTTTAAATTAAAAGAAATGGCAACATGTTTGTGTTGATATATAGATAGATATTTCTAATTATTTAACATTCCGGTGGCTTTTACTGATAAATATTTTAAGTAGAATCTCCTGTATTATTTTATTTATTGTACTATACTAGTATTATGTGACTAAGATAACGACACACTTGCCGTAACAGACTAGGACGCCTGTTATCCAATCGTAGTGAAAACTAGAATAGTGAATATTCGAGGCACTCGTTTTTCTGTAATCAATAGTTTTTATTTACATGCTGTTAATGCAACTATCTACCTCTTTGATGTCAAATAAAAATACACTTAACTCTTAATCAATGTATTTACATACTTTATGATAAGCGAGAAGTTCTGTTGTTTAAGTCGATTTGACTTTTCATAATGAAACATAACCTAAGTTCGATTCACTGTTTCGAAGTGGGATTTGCCACATTTATTTTAATTAATGCTCCGCGCCTATTGGTTGTAGCATTCCTCGATAAATGGGCTATCCAACACTAAAAAAAATTCAATTCGATCCAGTAGTTCTTGAGATTAGCGCGTTCAACCAACCAACAACAAACAAACTCTTCAGCTTTATAATATTAGTATAGACTAGTCAAACCTTTTACAGTAAACGTTTACAATAATATTGTTATTCAACATTTTGGACTCTGTGCTAGTAGCGCCATCTACACAATACCAATACGTCCGGCAAGTGTGATCGTACTCTTAAGCCTGACTGTACTAAAGTATGCAATGTGCTTGTTTTATATAGAGTTAATTATTATTGATAATAAATAGATAATAATATATAACATGTATAAATATAGGATTTATTAGCTAATAATAATGATTTTTGGCTATTAATTGTTTCTGTTTATGTGCAATGTCGAATTCAACGTTCAATATATAATAATACTTACGCAGTAATAATTGCGACTATGAAATTTATATTCTATAACCATTAAAAAATACAGGCCAATGTTATCCACCATCACTATAGCAATTCACTTCGGTGTTGTATCGTGTTTTAAACACATGTTGAGACTTTGGAGAGTAGAGGTAAGGAGGACTGTCTTATTTTGGTCAGAAGATTAAGAGTGTCCAGTGGAAAGTAAGAAAGTAATAGTTCGAGAACAGACCACAATGGCGCTAGTATAGTCAAAGGGCGAACTTAGCAGGTGGAGACGCAGTGAAATGCGCTGAGCTATTTATTTTTTTGGTGACTAGAATAGTTAATGTTACCGTACAGTTGTTTTTAACAGACTTCTAAAAGCCAACCTCTCTCAATTCGACTGAATATTTTTTTTGTTTTTTAAGTATGTTATATATTGTAATAATGGACGTCTCAATTCGACTGAATATTTTTTTTGTTTTTTAAGTATGTTATATATTGTAATAATGGGGCGTGTCTAGGACGGGATGCCGAGAGTAGTAAAATTAAAATATTAGCAATTAATTAATTAGATATAATGTAAACTGAACTTTTAACACATTTAACAATTATGATAATTTCTATAATTTCTTGAACAAATCGTCGCTTCTTGAGTAGAGTAGCGCAGGTCTCGATGCCACAATGTATCTTCGCCATTTGTGAACCAATTTCAATAATTCTTTTGTTATACGTACATTGTACTCGAGGTTGGTCCTATTTAAATTTGAAAAAATATTCCCTTCCACCTTCAAGGATGGGTAATTAGGGGCAATTCTATTGAAGTCGGTGATACTGTTTTTAAAGTAAATTATCTTATTTAAAGTTTGTCTTGATATTACATTTTTAGTTAAAATTGATTCTTTAGCTACAATAGCGTCATCTACGTGAAACCTCCTTACCTGGTACCCTATAAAACCAACATTAGAATCTATAGCTAATTATTTAGATATTTTTTAAGTTTATTGTTTAAGAATTGATTTTGACTGCAAATATACGTTGCAATAGATTATAATGGAGCAAGAATAGCTGAATAATTTAATATAACACACTAGTACTGACATAAAGAAAACTATCCATAATTATGCAAAAATAACGTTGACTTATACGCATCTACCCACACTTTATAAAAACGTTTCAGAACAATTACCTAAGAATCTATAAACTGAGTTGAATGTTATTTTACCTGTAAATAATCTACTAATCTAATAAACCGTTCTACAAATCGCTGGTTTGCGAGAATAGCGACATAACTCAAAATTATTGATTTTAGAGAATGGCAAAGTTTTGTGATTTCCGCTAGAGTATTTTGTTCTAAATATATAATGAACTTGTCGCTTTCTAACGAACGTTAGCACGAAATCGGTGTTGCATCTCTGTTCACCATAAAATATCAAAGATTTATGATCGTTTGGCATACCTAGTTTAATTCGACTGAATTTTGAATTATGTCGTGCTAGAAACAGTCTCACAACCACTGATATAAAATATGAAAATCACTAACTAAAAGTAACTGCCAAGTTGTTCGTACCACTATTCGCACTCAAGATCATGTTCTGAACTTATTCCTACCCTTTTTCTAACCCCACTATTCATTAATATTTATCAATCGGCCAATAGCATTGCGTTACCGGTATAACCAGTCAAATTAATGTCATTTAACTTATTCTTATTAAATAGTGAACTGTGTTATCATCTGTTATAGTTTGTCCCTATTTTTAATAAAATAAATAAGAGTTTTTGATGCGTCGACGACAGTCGATATTCTCGCAAACCAGCGAAATGTCTACACATCATGAAATAATGATGTTCTTATTAATATGAATACTGTCGTATTTATTAAAGATTTACGGTTGTATCCACGTGTCAGGGCCCGAGGCACACTTGAGTACAACCGTTATATATTTAGTAATATTTAAAACCAATTGTTTTAGTCAAATCAGCAAAATTTAGGAATGGTTTTCATGGATTTCTTCGTATGGCAGGAATGTTTGATAGAAATTGTTATTAAGTAATGGTAATGACAAGTGCTCACCTCGAAATGTGTGTTAGCGTGAACTTATCTGAAATTAATGTAAAATAAATATGTAAAGTATACTAATGTGATTGAAATGTAAAAAAATGTATCATTGAGAATGAAATCAACCTGAAATGTTGATGCAATAGCTATGTTTAAAAAAAAATATCGAGCTCTATGACGCGGCGGTACCTAGTGCATTCGACTTCAGCGTCAACGTGTAGAGGTCGAGGCTTCGATGCCCGCTCAAAGCAAATATCTGCATGTATAAATATCTATTTGTATTGATCTGGGTATTTTTATGTAGATATAATATAAATATATTTACAAAAAATGTATATTTGTATGTGTATCCGCGTTCTAGGGCCCATAGCACAAGTTATGCTTAAGTTGGATCCAGATAGCGATGTGGTTATATACAACTTGTATGTTGTCGTCATTAATGGTTTAAGGTGGATGGTGGCACGATGTTTAGTGAACAACGACCGATTCGAAGATGTCATTGGTCATTTGTCGAAGGTTTTAAAGTTGTACGTTTAGCTTGTCACTGTCATAATTATAAACGGATTTATCACATTACTCTTGTTCAAAATAGAAGGAGTAGGTATTTTCTTGGAGTAGGTAAAAGTTTATTAATCGTTCATTCAAAGGGTACAATAATGAGGCACATTGGGACACAAGCTGTAGTTATTGCTCGAATTGGATTATCACAACACAAACAACCGTTGTTAGCCAGCATTACAGCTTGAGAAACAGGCTAATGTGGCACTGATGTGGGATTGCTTTCATAAGTCATAACGCGTGGCATGACATTCTTAACGTTCTAAGATTAATCTCATAATGACGTACCTACTCGTATTAATTGCTTTTGTAGTTGAGAACTTTTTTAGAAAGTATGTTATTAATTTATTGTGACTAGACTACGCTTGTGTCCCGGTTGGCTTACATAACTTAATATATTTATATAATAATGTTGATATTTAATGTATTAAATTGACATGATATACTTGTTACTTCTCGGTTGTGTATGCTAAATAAACTTGGTTCGGAACTTTGTGTTTGTTATTTATTGAAACTCTTAATGAAACCTGAAAGGCAAAAGTCAGAAGCGGCCCGCTCACATTCGAGATCAGACATTAATAAAAATAATAATTAAATGTTTAAAAAAAAAATGTTCATACATTAAAAAGGTGATCTAATTAATATATTTTTTGCGAAATAACAATTATTTACAAAATCGTAAAACAAGAAATAAAACATAATATTTGTTATCTGTTGCTCACCTCAAATGAAACACCAATCAACTGCTGATGTGGAAGTGCTGACGAATACGAGAGGTAATCGAAATAAGATGTCATCCGAACTTCAAAAGAGACAATGGGCTGGCATTACCTCCAGCCTGGCGACCGTCTTTGAAACTGATGTCCCACTAAACTGTTACGTCTCCAAATACTGACACAGTCAGTTCAGTATGCACCACGGTGCCTGCAATAAAAGATTACGCAACACACAACGCAATGGAAGTGCAGGCGTCCACATCCCGGCGGTCAGTACGTCAAATGAATCGGTGGGACAGACAACAATCCAGTCTGGTACCTGCAACCGGCGCGACAGGACGCCTCACCCCTTGATAAAGGGCCCCCGTCGGGTCCGAAACTAGTCGGGCATCCCCGAAATATACACGTGAGTAAAACCATATATCTTAACTAATATGAATACCACTCACGAAAGTTTTTATTCAACCACAACAGCCGTTGTTAATACTTTCCTTTTACAAACTTGTACAAACCTGTAACTACAAGGCTGCACTACTGCCAACACTGTTTTCATTTAGTTTTATATGTATTAAAACACGTGCGGTGGCTTCTTATTGTCGATCTTTTGCGTTATATTTTTTTGTTTGAACAAAAGTACAGTCAACACTAATAAAAAAAATATTATTTACGATAAAATGATGTCCATCATTCAAAAATTCTTGCATCACACAGTTCAAGACTCTTTTTACCCAATTCTTTAACAATAATATCAAGCATATCAACGTTTTAAGTTAAGTAAAAATTGCCATGGTGTGCAATCTATGCAGCTGAACACGCCTAGCGCGTTCCCGGAATTGTATGTAAAACATTTTTTGTGGCATATAAGAATCATTGTAGCACAGGAGCCACTTCAAATTTGGTTAACTTATGAAATAATTAAGCTACACTGTTATTTTTAATACACACAATACTGCATAATGCCTTAAATATTCACGAAACATTGTGGACACGCCAGGCGTTCTCGGCACCTGGAGGAAATTTAGAAGAACACGCCAGGCGTGTCGCCGGCACCAGGCCAGGCCCACTCCACTAAGTAGGTGCATCATCATTTCACCATTTTGAGTGTTTTAGTGTTTAAATATTTTTTCCTTAAAGTTGAAAACTTCAACAACATTTTCCACCTGGTCCTTGCCTTTTATTTTTTTTTATTCTTAGCGTTTCAAATTCGTTTTGGCACCTGTCTATTAGCTGTGTAGTCCATCACATATAAAACATTTATCACTCATTATGATAACTATTTAAGAGCAGAAAATAACTAAATAAACGTGTTTAACACTCAAGAAATAATTTTCAACTGAACTAAACTCAGTCCGACTGGCAGTAGCAGGTATAAAGGGACGGGTCTCGGAACAATGAAATACGGAACATCTGCCAGTGAAGGTCATTTGAATGAGATATAGTAGATTTTACTAAAAACCTAAACCTCTATAAGATAAGTATATCTTTCCCGAAACGTCCAAATATAAGATAAAAGTTTTTAAGACACAAATATTAATAAAAAGCAATAGAGTTTACGTCTTGGTGTACGGTATACAATACCGTATGTGACTGCATTCTAGTCACTTTCTCAGCGCTTTAATCCGAAAACAGTTAATTTTACAGAAAAACTGCAAGACACATTTTTTGTAGACAATTTTATGAAAAACAATTTTTATAATGACCTCTTTGACCTCCGAGCAATAGGTCGCGAAATATTTGCGAAAAACTGTTTTTTGTGACCTTTTGACCTTTGCAACTTTTTTAGTCGGCACGATATCGATTTTTCACAAATTCATAATAACACCGTAATAAAGGTGTATACAAAAATTCAGCTCACTAGGAATTTTTCCCCAGATTGGGGTTTAAAATGCCTAAAATGACTGGACTAGTGTACTATTGTCGTAATTATGTACGTATCGCTTACGTACGTAGCCTACAACTGCTTAGTTTAAGAAACTATACGCCTTACTTTTATCTACACAATCGGGCCATATCTTTTATTTGGCGGAGTGACGCACGTGTTTATGATGCTCTGTATTTCTGCGTTCCCTCATAACAGATCCCAGGGTTTCCAGTGAAGAAAGGCGTGGCAGGTTTCTTGATTCTCTAGGCACGATAGACATGGATCGGTAGTCTTGTCCGGCGTAACCCGCGACCCTAACACGCAACGGACGACCAACAACTAACATTACCACAAGCCGGCAGTGGTTGGCATGGTCAGGCTTACACTGACGGACACTGGACAGGAATGTCAGAGGAGACTCCTGGCTGAGAGATTTGTGGATGCTGGCGTGCAGTGGATATACCTGCATAAGATATCTGGTACTGGGAGATAAGCGCGCTAAGGATACGGTCTGGTCATTAATCATACCAGTACTACACGCTGTCTTATGCCGCGTTCCTATAATCAAGAAACGATTCGTTTTGCTTACGGACGGTAAAATTTTTGTTGTAAATTCAACGAAATTTTACCGTCCGTAAGCAAAACGAATCGTTTCTTGATTATAGGAACGCGGCATTATTGTACCTAGTAACATTATCTATGATCGTGCATGTTGTGTGTTGCATGGTAATTTCTTTTCTCCTAATAAAAAACACAATGTTTTAAAATCATTTATTTAATATACTCCATTTTTTAGATATCTACAATGTACAAATATGGCGAAGTTAATATTTTATAACTGTACAAGGCGAGTTATTAGCATAATATTAAATGTTTAAACTATGGCTTATTACTGATACAGGCCATTTTTTTTTAATAAAAATATTTTTTTTCGCCAAAGTGATATGTTTGTCGGCGATGGTTGCAGTTGCTTTTTTTTTTAATTTCTTCAAAATTTAATATTAACACAATCAGCTTTAAACCTTAGCTAAATATATACTGATTGAAACTTTATTGGACACTGAAACCTTCAATTGACTTTTGTAGATTTTTTCCATACTTTATCATTGTATCAGCAATATATCACAAAGTTTAATTTATTGCCGTCATAGGAAAAAAAGACGTGTCTGACATTTTTTGAGCAATTGTGTAATAAACATTATCGGCATCAGAAAAAAATTGATGCAATTTTTATATTTGGCCAAATCATGAAAATCATACATTTTAATAAGACCTACCTATCTATCAGAATATTATGCCACATTAGAAAAGGCGGTTCTAGAAGTGTCTTTTCATCCTAGTATGATGAAAACTAGCCGTAATAGTTTGTCTAGTGGTCAGTGATCTGCTAAGCCACAACCGTTATTGTGTGATGAGCATGATCAATGTATTATCTATAATGTATGTATTTAAAAATATATAATTATGTTTATAGCAGTCTGGTTACCATAGTACAGGCTCTGCCTAGTTTGGGATCAAACAGACAGAGAAATAAACCGGCCAAGCGCGTGTGGTATTATCATGACGAAAAGCAGGAATTGGTTAAAAAAATATATTTTGTGTACACATGTTCAATATAAACTTTGTAATGAATTGTCAGTGACGAAAGTGTTTCTTACACTTTCGTCAATTACTAAGATGAAAAAGATACAAGATTTTTTTTTTTTTACTAAAAGAAAGAAAAATAATTTATTTTATGTTACTGTAAAATCCCGACCTACGGTAAAACACAAGATTAGCCAATTCTTATTGGTGAAAGTCCGAAATATTTTTTAATCATCATTTATTTCGAACTCGGTAAATCTCACAGGTTTTAAATACCATTCTTATTTAAAACATCAAAGTTATCATGTCTTCCTTTCGACATTTACCGTGTGTCTCTGGTTAAACCTAAGATTTACCGAGGAAATGGTGGTAAAAGTTCGAAGTTAACGATGATCACCAACCATTTCGGACTTATATTATTAGGAGTTGGGAAATCTTAAGTTTTACTGGCTAATCTTAAGATTTCCATAGTTCGAGGTTTTACAGTAACATATATATTAATTTTATTAAAAGACCATTTATATTACGATAGTTCACGATTATTTATTACGATTTTTACTTTCTTTGCCACAGCAAACTAAAAAGTTCTAAAAATTACTTAGAAATTTAGACATATTCAACTTTATGCAGAAACGCCTTTTTCCTTATGTCGGCCGTGTAGGCATACTCAGTTAAAATCGCTCGTTAACTCGCCGAATATAATATTTATTTACAGTATGCAACATATCTGTATATTTACATTTATATATTTCATTGTATTCACATTATGTACAGATCTGATAACAATATGGTACAGTCTTCAAGTGTTGTGACTAAGTGAACGGTTGAGTAGATCAAGTCTTTACACACACACATACATTATTTGGCGTCACGTGGACCATCTCAACTTTTAGAATAGAATAATTTCCTACGATTAAAATAAATTATTTAACAGTTCTCGTGGAACATTTGTATACCAAAATAAAGTTGAGAGTTTTATTGTTTGTTTGTTTAAACGCGCTAATCTCTTTAACTATAAGCCGGATTTAAAAAATTATCTTTGTATTGGATAGAGTATTCATTGAGGGAGGTTATAGGTACATGACATCACACTACGACCCTATGGAGAGGAGCAATTGAAACTGTGGGAGACGGCCAATCTATAC
Organism: Euplagia quadripunctaria; assembly: GCA_963859945.1. Taxonomy (NCBI): domain Eukaryota; kingdom Metazoa; phylum Arthropoda; class Insecta; order Lepidoptera; family Erebidae; genus Euplagia; species Euplagia quadripunctaria. Next base: position 16,873,508 of record OY982581.1, read on the forward strand.
TAATATTATAACACAAACAATCAAACAACTTTTCAGCTTTATATATTAGTATAGATATATGGTTTTACTCACGTGTATATTTCGGGGTTGCCAGACTAGTTTTGGAACCCATGGGGGCCCTTGATCAAGGAGTAAAGCGACCTGTCGCGACGGCATCCCCGAGATACACACGTGAGTAACACCGTATATCTTTAATAAATATTAATACCACTCACAACAGTTTTTATTTTAAAATTAGATTCCTTTATACTCAAGTCTGTTATTATTAACTAACCCCCGACGTAAAGAGGAGCGGTGTTATAACTTTAACGTCTGTCTCTTGAGTGGCTCTTAAACGTGTGGACCAATTTTGATTTAGTTTTTGAAGTGAAAACTTCTTTAGGCACGCTGTGCACTTATGCTATGGGGAAAAAGCACTGTATTCGCACCGTCACGCTAATAATGCATATCTAGATCCACTAGAGGGCGCTAATCTAAACATTCAGTTCTGTCAGCTCCATATTAATTAATCTTTAAAAATATAATTAGTTCAATAAAATACTTATTGTGTGCCCAATTCATATGGTAAAATAAACAAAAACATAATTGTAATTAAGGTGAAAATTTATAACGCCTATAGTACTCAATAGCGAAAACCTTTATTCAAAATTTCGTCCGAGCGTACGTCAGTTTGATGGATGTCACTAATAGATGGCATCACTTTTTTCAAAAATGAACACTTCTGATCGGCAACTCACTATTCCTTTTTGAAATTTTTGAACTGAAAACTTCTTTAGGCACGTTGGGCACTTTTGGTATAGAAAAAAAGCACTGAACTCGCGTGACCGCCACGCTCAGATGACAGATGTGTCAGTTATGTTTTCACTTCTGACGTGCAATCCTACGACTGTCAGTTTTTTTTTTTGTTTGAAAGGTGCCTTGATTGAGTGTTTAAGTTTAATTCAAGAACATCTGTTTAGCCGTCCGAGTATTTTGAGTCGGGGGTATTTATATTCTTTTATCTAAGCTTGTTAATTGTTAACATTGACACGAAATTAAGTGTTAACTAAACATTTAAAGCAAATGATTTGACGACAATAAAGACGACACAATTGATTCCAGACAAAGAATGTGTCGATTTAAATGTATCAAAGCTTAATAAGTTAACATATGTCAAAGTTTATGTCATTTTGTTCAATTCTTGTTTGTTATCACCTCAATACTGACTTGGTGCGTCTCAAGAGTCTTGAACATAGACAGCCAGGGGATCGATCAACGTTCTACAGACATAACCCAAGCTACGATTTAATATCTTAAATGTATATATATATATATATATATATATATAATCTCAAAAAATAAACATATAAATTTCGTATAAATAATATATGCATTGTATAAAACACCTACTTTAGTCTTTAGGTAATTTTCAATTATTAACACCAAATAGCTAATTTTCAGGCCTTAACATGAAATTTTAAATTTATTTGAAAAACCATATTTAAATACTTTTCAATCTATTTGTTTTTAACAGAGTAATAAAATCTTTCTATTTTTGTATTTTTCATTTTCGATCTATAGCCATGTACAGCTATAGGCATGGGCGCATATTGAGTCAATTTGCCCAACCTCTGGACCAATTAGGTTTCCATTCATGACAATGTTACTAGAATAAAAATATAGACGACTACAAAAATATTTGTCTGAACAACAAATAAATTGAAAACCATCAAAATATGTGCTTATAACGAGGAGAATTCAACTGTATATTGAAGTTATTTTAAAACAGGGTTGCCAGATTGTATAATTTTATACAAAATAGTATAATATGTTTATATTATAGGTCCTGTTGGTATAGTAGATTATCTTATGTGATTAGATACAATGACATTACTGATGTTATTATACTGTAAGAAGTACGTACATATCCGTACATGTACATATACATTGATACCTATATAAAGAATGCTTGTCCGGCAAAAAACTGCCAAACCCTTATTTGTTGATGTTAAATGGTGATTTTGTATAATTTCTAAGTCTCAGAGCGGTATACAATAAGTTTCCCCTACTAGCAGCCTAGATCTTAGACTGCTGAACTTAGGCCTAGCAGACGGATTTCTTTTTGAAGTTTTCAACCTTTGAACGCCATTGTCACATATATGTGACAAAAAATACAATGCACCATTTTGTGAAAAAAGAATATCAATTTTTATTTGTCACAGACGTGACAATGCCATTCGAAGAGTTAATTATAGACGCTACTTTAACTAAAATTATCGCAAGCGATATGGCAGACTTTCTTAATCGCATAACGTTTATTAATATGATACGGGGAGGTGTGGCCCCATTTTAGGATCGTGTTATTAATAACAGCGCAGCGCTAACAGTTTCAGCTAAATTTATAATTTTTTAAACAGAAATCTCGTTTTCACACTGACATATTGAACTTGGCAATTGATCGTCAAAGCTAATACTTCGTAAGAAAAAGGGCTGACATTACTGAAATTATCTGGATATGTCCAAAATGTCCACATCAAAAAATAAAAAACATTGAAATTAAAATTGATGATACCTTGTTTACCAATGTAGGCCGGCGCCAAGAAAAGCATATGCCGAAAAAAAAAATGTTTTTTATGTCTGACTCAAAAACTTTTCGGCTGCACATAAAACTTCTAAAATATGACCACACCTTCTAAAGGTAACCATTACTTAAAGTTTTCGGCGAAACGCAAGTAAGTCTGCACACTTATATGAACGTTAAATAATTTGATTTGATAAAAAAAAAACAAAATCTGTGATTCCCATACAACATTTCCCGGTCCATATTCTCATGTCACATAGACAGGAGGGGGCCAAGCGGCAGGGCCCCGCCCCAACACAAGGGCGGGGGGAGGAGAGGGGCTGCTAGGGGAACCGCACGACCGTGGTGCCCACCGCGTCGTCACTGCAGGCGTGAGCCAGGGCCATCTCGAAGTCCTGGGGCAAGTACACCTGGAAAAAATGTCTCATGATGAGCCATAGTGTAAAAAATCTTGAGGAAGAATATAGGCTTGTTAAGTAGAAATATAAATCTTATTACTGGTTTAGATTACTTTGTTCAAAATAGTAATAAAAGTTAATTATGATTTGTTTCATCGAAAGACTGTGATGTTATTAACATAATAGTTAGTTTATAAATAAAAAACCATTTTTAGTTTAAGTTGGTAGTAAAATGTTTATTTCGTTAAACAAGTTTTTACAGTTTCTTTCTTTTTTTTTTTAAATGATTCCTAGTAACGTGGGTCACACATTACTAGTATTTTTGTTAACCCCTCCAGCTAAGCTTAACGCTTGTGTTAGGGGTGGGTTTACGTCGGTAGTGCACTGGGTGGGGTTCGAACCTGCAACCACTTGATCGCAAGTCCGACGCCTTAGCTATTATACCGCCGCTTATCTAAATATGTTACTAGTAATTTTGTTGATTTAATTTTACTAATTATTTTTTATTCAATTACTGTTGTACATTTGTTACACATGTTAGTACACATGTTTTATTAAAAAATTACTTCAAGAAACTCCAGAAAGCCTGGTCGAAAGGTCGAGAAATCAGAAACCCTATCATGAACTAATCGACCGATTTTAATTTTGCACACAGTTTGATCCAACTTCAGAGAGGATAGTTTTTATCTCATTTTATAGACACAATATTTTTTATTGCAAACTAGATGACCGGTGAACTTCGTATCACCTACAATTTATTTAATTCCGAGCATTTTCATATTTATTCACCTTTTAAACCTTCTCTGGACTTCCACAAATAATTCAAGACCAAAATTAGCCAAATCGGCCCAGCAGTTCTCGAGTTTTACCGATACTAACGAACAGCAATTCATTTTTATATAACGCGATGCCGGGTTGATAGTACATTATAAATAACACAATAAATGAAAAACACCAAATAAACTAATATTAAGTAATTAAAAAAAAAATGTGGCAATACTAAATATTAGAAATAAACTGAATAGTGAAATATTTTATTAATCTTAATACAAGTACATAATGTGATCTGATCATTAGAGCATTAAACCCTCTTCGTCTTAACCACCCAGTGCTGTGCCCTACAGGGTCCACATTATCATCGTGACATATTTTAAAGTTATCATCTATAAAATCAAAATCAAAACCATTTATTCCAATTAAACCAATTATATTATTACTTAAAACAAGCAATTCTTGTATATATGTAAGTATTTATTTATGTATGTATTTATATTTCGGGTATCTCGGAAACAGCTCTAACGATTTTGATGAAATTTTGTATACAGATACAGTTTTGTGTTTTAAGTTCAACTGCATAGTTGTATTTCCTATGAAACGCAATTTTACAAAAATAAAATAATAATAATCCGATTTTACAAAAAGCCACCGACTCGGTCTCGGTCTCCCAGGTACTAGGTATTATATTATCATATTATAGGCAGGCAATCAGATTAAGTCAATCGTAAAGCTAGTTGCCTGCTCCAAGATCATACTACACGTTGTGGAATAGCAATAAATATTGAGTATTAAATTTGTTAGTGAATAGAAGAGATACTTACCTTATCTAGAATAGGAGCAAGAGTGCCTGCATCCACCAACTTGGTGAGAGTGTCGAGGCCCTCTCGTAAGAGGTAGCGGTCCTCCAGCCAGTCGGTGTGAGTGCCGCAACCCAACAACCACTAAAAACATACATATTTATTTAAAATACCCAAAATTGCCATGTAGCAATGAGAAGAAGTAGGCAGTCTAGAAATCTGAATTAGATAGTAACACAATAGCTACATCTAATTTTGTTTAGAACATAGGCAGAGAGAAATATTATACAGAGTGTATATAACAATGCAGTTATAAAAAGAATTTTTGAGAAAAAAACTATGTTTACAAGTTATGACCATTTGAATTTAGTTAGCTTTTATGGATTTTCTTAATAACTGAGTGAATAGTTCCAAAATAAAAAAATATATACGAGTATATGTGATTGAAAATCTTCAATTTTACACATTTCAGTTGCCTTTATAAGAAACGGAGGTTAAAATACCTGGAAATTCAAACGGTCATAATTTTTAAACGAATAGTTTTTTTTTCAAAAATTCTTATTGTAACTGCATGCTAGAGTCATGCCCCTTTCAGTGATTTAAGTAACTGTTCCATTGTCAGATACATCCTGTTTAAGTAAATAAAATAATCTCTAACTTTGCCTCTGTCACGTTTTTATGCAATAACACTTAACAACCGATTACCATGAACTTTTACGGTTCGATTTCGACACACCCCCGGGTGGAAGAGACGGTTCGTAGGGTTTCAATCCGTAAAAAAATTCACTGACATGAAAACTTCTCGGGTTGGGCGGTTTTTGGCAGGGGCAAAGTTTATGGGATGTGTTAATGTGACGTATCGTGTCAATAGATGTAAAAACCATACTAATGTTAATTATTTACAAACTATTAAATTTTAATTATTCATATTATAAATATAAAAAAAAGTATTTTTCCAAAGTTTTAAATTTTCTGTTCCCCATGATCGCTAATATTTTTTTTTTATTATACATATTAGTACTATCACTACCGCCGCTCATACTGTCCACTCACCCTAAGGAGCCTGTAGGTGTAGAAGGAGGTCGCGAACAGCAGGGAGAAGGGCGCGGGCAGGCGGTCGCTGGCCAGCGCGCGCGCGCGCAGCTCCAGCACGGCTCCGCGCGCCGCTGTGGCCCTGGTGCGCGACAACCACTCCGTTATACACCCACGGCATTATCCCCCGAGGGGTAGGCCGAGGCGTATTCTTTAAACTTCGTAGTGTAGTGTAGCCGTAGTGACACCGCGGCCTCACAGAAAACCGGCCTCATAACAAC